>OZ023213.1:37706070-37733570 GCA_963995525.1 Escarpia spicata
GGATTTGCAAAATATACCCAACTATCCCGCCCCCATAGACACTGAATTGTTCATACACTGGCTAAACTCGACACGCAACGTGCATATGCGGGTCACTATGACATATGCTGTGATGACCGCATTAGTATTCAACAGCGTTTCTGTGATTGTTTATATTAGCCTACTTTGATATCTTGTCTCAAGGCAGTTTAGTTGTACTAAGGGTGGAGAAAACTGGGATCAATTCATTTTTTCTGGGGACAGTAGAGGGCCCGCGTGTTTTCAGTTGAATTGGTCTGATGTGCAAATTATCGTTGCTTTATTCAAAATAGCAAATCCTTGGAAAATAATTAGGTTGTTGGGGTTTTCATTGGCTCAATCAGATTTCTTTTGCTTGGACACGTAAAGAGCCAACTGTATTCTCACTGACTATTGATATTACCCTGTGTGCAAATTATAATTAGACCTATCAGAAACAGCCAATCGTGACAAATCATGTTGGATCGTTGGCCAAATCTGGTTTTGTTAGTTGAAACTATCGAAGAATCAATATACCTTTTCCACGGCGTGCGAGAACGGTTGCGAGTCCCATCATCGGCTAGTTTCAAGGTTTGCTTTGATTCAGCCTCCAGACAGTGGTCGTGCTGCATCGTTTTGTATGTTATGAAACCGGATTCCATTAAGCAGTACAGCAGGATAAGGATTTAGATATATTGATGAAGTGTCACAAATTGTATGTACATGAATTCCACTCCTCTACTAAAAAATAACCACTTTAGTCCACAACTCAAAGTCAAGATGTCTATAAAATGTCCAGATGCACTTTCACCGGCGTCGGCCGCCGTGGTGACGGGATCTGTAATTTATCATTCAACTGTTATCCCTTTCTCTGTAAGATTAAATCAGGTCTATGAAACTAGAAGATATAATATCTGTTTTGATAATGCAGTATGTTAAAGTCCATTATTCTGACCTGTTAACAAGATGTAGTCGACTTTGTTCACAACAACATGGGTTGTTTACAATGTGCTACGAGCACGTGGTGCCAGCCGCGGCGTGGCACCGTTGTCTGTGTGACCCATTACATTGTATGTAATAATTCTACGTCAGATGGTTTGGGCATCATTGGTAGACTGTCATTCATATTAAATATATAATGTGTTTACTCAGTACCTTAATAATATACATGTACATAATTAATTATGTAAATGCTGTAGTTGTTTTTCTAGGTGTAATTAATACATTTCTTTTATTTCTTCCAGACATGGACAGAAAAGGACATCCATTGTATTATTTACCTCTCTCGCTGCAAACATTTGATAAAATGTTCAGCGACAACATGTTCACAGTTCATGCCAGTCTAAACAATATGCGCAGAAATGTGTTCAATGTGTTTAAAGGAACGTAGTGTGTTCGTTTTTATTTTACATATGCCTAGCATTGATCCGACCTCTTTCACAGTGTTTGGGGGTTGTTACTTTGCGATAGCTGCTACTTTGTCTGGATCTGTCTGAATGCCATGCTCGTTTAACACCTAAAACCTTTACTTCTGGTAGGCAGAAAGCACATTTCGTGGGTTTTAGCTTAAGTACTGCCTCTGTGAGTCGGACAAAAACAAGCTGTAAGTGTTTAAGATGGTCTTCCTCGTTTTTGCTATATACCAAAATATCGTCAATGTACTTATTTATTGACTTAATGCTTCCGTAACCCGCCTGGGTCATAGGGGCGCTGCATTGCTGGATGTTTCACCAGTCGACGCCAGTCTTCGCAATTGTGTGCTAATGTCTGAGTTTCTGCGAAGGTATTCCCAGTCCATTCTGCAATATTGTCTGACCATCGTTTCCTCTGTCTTCTTTTCCCCGGCACAGTTCTTTGTAATATTGTTTGATCGTGTTACATGGCCATACTATCTCAGTTTCTCCTTTTTTACTGTGGTCAGCAGGTCTTCGTTTTGTCCCACATGTTGAGTGATGGGTTTTCTGATTTCATCATTGGTGATGTGGTCAGTGTAGGAAATACCGAGGATTCTTTGGTAGCATTTCAGTTCCAGTGCAGCAATTCGTCTTTGTAGTTCCGCTATTAGGGTCCATGATTCGCATGCAGACAGAAAGATGGAAAGGAGCAGTGTACGTACTAGTTTGGATTTCAGTGCGATGTTCTTGTCTCTGCAAACTGGTTTCAATTTCGCCAGTGCTGCTAATGTGTGCGCAGACCTTGCAAGGATTTCGTTCCTGGAACCCTCGTCATTAATGATAGGTTCGAGATACTTGGACTGACTTCAGTTCGCGTCCATTGGCAGTTATTCGGGACCTCATTGCATTTTTGCTGTTTGTCATTAGCTTGTTTTTTTCTGTGCTAATTTTCATTCCATATCTGGCTGATGTTTCGTCCAGTCGGTTCACAAGGTTACAAGTTTCTCTTCACTTCCAGCCAACCTGTCGATGTCATCAGCGAACCGTAGGTTGGTGATGATGCGTCCTCCAATGTTGACTGTGCCAGTGTGACCTTCCAGGGCATCTGTCATTATTCGTTCCAGGAATATGTTGAATAATGTAGGTGACAAGAGGCATCCTTGACGGACGTCGACTGATGTGTGGAACCATTCACCTACAGCGCCTTACACCAGTTATGCGCTACTAACTAACTAGCTGCTGGCATGCCACACCCTGTCAAACGCCTTCTTAAAATCAATGAAGACATGGAATAGTTGCTGTTGATGTTGCAGGAATTTCTCACCCAGAACACGAAGATTGAATATATATTCCCTGGTGCTTCTTCCACTGCGAAAGCCCGCCTGTTCTTCGGCGATGATCTCTTCTATTTGTGGTTTCAATCTGTTAAAGATGACTCTCAGCATCATTTTGCTCGCATGGCTAATGACGCTGATGGTTTGGTAGTTTTGACATTGTTGTACGTTGCCTTTCTTGGGGAGAGTAATTATCAGTGATTGAGTCCATGTTGTTGGCCACTCTCCAGTCTGCCAGATTGCATTGCAGATGTTGGTGAGGATGTCTATTACCCTTTCTCCTCCGTTCATTATCAGTTCTGCTGGGATGTTATTAAATCCAGCAGCTTTTCCCTTCTTCAATGATCTTTCAACTGTACCCAAACACGCATTTCCCAATCAAATCAGTCTTATTCATTTCTCTTTGAAAGAGATTTGGAGCCGTTTTTAAACCAAATAGTACCTTAGTAAATTCATAATGTCCCACATGACATCGGAAGGCAGTTTTGTGAATGTCTTCCTCGGCTACAGGCATCTGATAGAAACCGGTTTTTTATGTCTAGTGTTAAATAAATGGTGCTTCCTCCTACCAAGTTGAACATGTATTTTATGTGAGGCTATTGGAAAGCGTCAGCTTCTGTTATTTTGTTTAATTTCCGATAGTCTATGCATAGCATCGAACCATTGTCTTTCGTGCCTACTAGCAAAATGGGAGAGGAAAATGGGCTATGGCTAGGTCGGATGATTCCCTCACTTAACAAGTCATCCATCATTCCTTCAACCATCTTTCTCTTATTCAAAGGCATACGATACTCGATGTTGGCGAAATGTCAGACGAAATACAGTTCATTGAATCACAGTTGAATCAACAGGACAACCTGTTGCAGATTCTTAGAAGGCTAATCTTACATTTTCCATTCCTTTCCCCTTTTGTTGTGAACAAATTGAATCACAGTTGAATCAACAGAACAACCTGTTGCAGATTCTTAGAAGGCTAGTCTTACAATCACCATTCCTTTCCCCTTTTTCTTAGAAAACATCACCGTTTTTTTGGATTAACTTATTAATTTAAGCATTTCCCTTTTCAGGAAAAATAAGACCGATGCTGGAATAACCTAGTTTTGCGTGTGGCTTAAGTGGCCATTTAGTGTTGAACCATGGCAATTCATTTTGTACGTGTCAATGACAGCTCTTCCTTGCCTTAAGCACGGATCCCTATAGGCTATAATCATTTCATGTGGCAAATCATCACGCATTACTGTACCTCAATTGGATTGCAACTCCTGCAATAGTTACCTGCGTTTTCCCACAAACCTGTAAAAATACACCACCTAAACCTTGTAATGGCGTCGCATGTTCTAAATAGAGCATTCTATGAGTCCTGGTCACAAGCATTGCTAAAATATCACGTCTTATGAGCGAGCAACTAGCGCCCGTATCGATCAAAGCGGTACCTTAATACCCGATACAACAACATTACAAGTCGGGCGCCCGCTTACCTGCGTGTCATGCGTCCCTGAGACGTCATCACGTTTTCTGGCTGCTGCTTGAAACGGCCGGACTGTTCTTGTTTACGGTCTCTCGCGATGTGACCATGGAGTCCGCAGTGGTAACACTGCGCGTGTCGGATTCGCGTAGATCGACGGCCTGTCATCTCTTACCTTTGTTGACGCTCGGGTAGCTTTGCTGTTTATCTCGAGTTTCACTAGTTTGGTTGACAGACGGGCAACGGTCGCTGTCAATGCGTCGATCTGGCTGGCCGACACGGTGTCGGGTTTCCGTGTATTTATGATGCCAAATTCCATCGGAAGTTCCTCTCGTCCAAGTCGCTTGTAAGCGTCGCTTCGCTCACAAAATCTCGTAACAGCCGTAATCGCTTTCTCGATATTCACATGATCGGTTTGTAACTTTGCTCTACAAGTTTCCTTGCCAGTTCATCAGAGGCTAACCATCGGGCGAAACTTTTAATCAAAATGCGCTCTTGATCTGGGCCTGTATGCATGTAAACCGGATATAGTTAAACGCGGATAGTCGCTATTTGCAGATAGCTATTCGCGTTTAATTTCTGTTTACATTTTGTATGCACAAGTCATAAGTACGGCCGTGGATAGCTATCCGGTCGTGTTTAGTCATGTAACTATAAGGAAGTTTTGGCAATGTCAAGGACATGAGTAAAACGCGCAAACGCCAATGTACGTTAACAGAGCGAGTGATTTATTGTTTAAAAACAGCATATTTTACGTAAACATGGCCTTAACTTGTCAACTGTAGATAATGTTATTAAAACTAACATTAAAACACGTTTTTAGCTCTCAGTGTACTTCGCACCGAGCAACGATGTTTGGAATGGAGCCTAAAGGTTATGGTTTTATTTAATAATAATATATTTTAGGACGTAGTTATTCTTCCGGCTGCCGTAACCCAGATTCAGGTGGCTATTCTTCCGTGAGTTCCGGTGCGCATGCGCGTATACCATTTACTAATCTGTCACATACTACGGCAGCCGTAACCGCAATTTGCAGCGCTAACATTCCGAGAGTGCCGTAATCGCAAGTGCTTGAGTTAAAGTTCCGAGAGTGTTGGCTAAGACTAAGTTTGGTGCCGTGTGTACTGTACCTGCTACGGCAGCCGTAACCGCAATTGGCGGCGATAACATGTCATAATACAATAATTAAAATGAAATAATACTATTATAGCAGTGTATTATATAAAATATTTTTTTATTTCTAAAAGTATCACGTGTTTTAATCTGCTATAGTTTTTGAAAACTTATTTGATTTTTCAGTTTTTTTTCAATTTAAGTTAGTATCTAGAGTTAAACCTAAGTCTAAGAAGTTAATTTCTTCCACCCTCTCAATATTTATATTTTCAATTTTGAGAAGTAGGCTCTGTGTAGGTTTGTTTGGCAGTTGGAAGGTCTTATATTTAGATTTTACTTTTATTTAGTGACAAGTTATTAATATTCTGAGTTCTTCATTTATTACAATTATTTTGAGTTCTTCATTTATTAGAGATTCTATATTTCTGTTTTCTGCTTTCACTAAAAGTTTCGATGGTGCTAAATAAAGTGTTATCATCAGCATATATATTATAAATTTCAACATTTGGCTTGCTTGTGAAAAGTCAATTATAATCTATAGTAAATTAACAGTGGTCCAAGGATGGACCCTTGTGGTACACCTACTTTTATAAGTAAAGTATAAGATGTAGTATCTTCAAATTCCGTATATTGTTTCCAGTTGCTTAAATCGCTTTCGAATAAGAGTCTTGCCATAAACTTGTTTAATAGTATCGAATGGTAAGTTCAAAAAAAATACTACCCGGTAATTGGTAACTGCTTTTTGTCCATTTGAGTAATTATTCTATCTACTAGTTCGAGTGGTGCATATTCTGTCAAATGGTTAGGTCTAAATCCGTACTGATTATCAAAAATAGCTTAGACTCAATAAAATAAGTGGATAACTGATTATGGATAATGTTCTCTAGTCAGAAACTTTCTTATCCAAGATGTTTAATTTACCTGGTAGAGGACTAGAAGCTTTCGTCAACATATCACGTCGACTTCATCAGTACCGATGACGCTGAATGACGTTCTCTAGTACTTTAGAAATAGTTGGAAGGAGAGAAATTGGCCTGTAATTTTTTATTAGAGTTGGTTAATTACTATGGTTAGTGATTTAATTATTGCCGGTTCAATAATTGTTAACAGTATTGGTGAAATTCCATAAAATCCAATGCTGTTTTTAGTTGGGAGATCATTTATTGTTTTCCTTACTGTTTCTTCATCCACTTTCTTAAATTTAAGAACTTTTATATCTATTTTTTGTTTCTTGTATATTTAATGTCTTCTATAATTAGTTTGAGCTAGTTTTGCATTAGCGTTGTCTAATACAAACCACCCCTCACTAGCGGCCACCCAGCTAACAGCCGGGGTTACAGGAAGAATCTACCCCTCAGCAGCCGAAACTGCTATTTTTTAATCACAAGACGATGTCGATGTTTATAACAAATTAAGTAGGCCTTCCATACACTCATCGTGCAGAATTGGCATTCGTACTTGTGTTACAAATTACATTATCTATGACAAATCAACTTTTATTTTCTATACAAATGATGTTTACTGTCCACATTCATCGGTGGTTCCTCCTCACCAGAGGCCACTTTAGATTTGCTGAAGGGTTGGCCTTATAAGAGGGGGACTACTGTACTGAAGCGTAGGCAATTACTTTCTGTCAACGCACTACTAGTATACGGTAATAACTATTCTGTCAACAGTGTATTCACATAATTTATTATCATGAAATAAATCACACAGCATTTACATAGCACAGAACACATGCAAACGTGTAGGCGTACTTATAATACTATTTATATCCAATTGCAAGGAACTGCCAAATGACCATTGGAATATGAGTTAACCCATTACAATTTACACCTGTCAACCTATTATATAATATCATTATGCAATGTACACAAAATAATATGAAAAACATTGACATACATAGCAATTATCAGCATTTAACAATCTTTGCAACCCTTGCAAAACCAAATTTTTGCCTTTGGAGCTGCCTTCAGGGGAACACATTTAAAGTGAAACCACTGGAGACAGCTTTCACAAGCAATACATTCTTCGTCATGCAGTGCCTCCGTGCATGTGGCACAATACCACACTGCTTCCTCCTGAAGTTCTGCGGCAATGATCTCCACTGCCTGCCAAGCCTTTGTATCGAAGTACTTTTGAATGGCCGCGAGGCACACATGGCTGTCAAGGCAAGCAGCTGTCTGCACATTCCTACTAATGTCCGCATCTCTCAGAAGCCGGTCACCATGGAGTGCCGCCACAGCCGTGTCTCTCTTTGTAAACCAGCACAGCATGGCTGTAAAAAGGATGCAAATATTAACATTATGTATGCAGTCATAGAACGCAGATGTATAATAGGCACAGGGTTCATACAGAATGAGCAAAGTCAAATTAAAGAACATTCAAGAACAGTTTTGATTAGAAGATTCTCACAGAAGATTAAAACTCTAATTAAATTGCTTTTCACAATGTCAATGATGCTTAGCGTGTCATGTTTTCACCAAGATTCTCATTAGGCTAAGTGTGCACATAATTTCTCAATAAGTGTGAGATATTGCCTGCACAAGTCAGTCTTAGCAAGTCCACGATGTGATATTTATTTTCAAAATGTTGGCTCTGCCTTACCCTAGCCTTTAATGATAATTTAACTTGCCTAAATTATTAGCAGTGTCTGCCTACAAGGTCCTCCTTCGGGGAATAAAATATTATTTATATATAAACAAGATTATGCAGGACCATACCGAGCTCCCTTTCCACTGGCAACTTCGTGAGGAATTTCACTGGTCCGGCACTCCTCTTGCGCTTCTTAGGCAAGCCGACTACAGTCAGTTCTGCTCCCTTCGGGCGACCCCTTCTCCTCATTGAAGGTGGCATTGCCAGATTACTCAGATCAGACAAAACTGAAATAAAAACAGCACTTACCAATATCAAACAGTGATATAATTTACCTATGTGGAACACTGCAACCTGTAGTAGTAGTAAAAGTTTTATTTAATGATGATGACTGTGTACACAAAACATAATCAATCAATTTAACAATTCTAGACATAAATATTGAAGTCAATAATAATAGTAAATAAAATCAAAATAAATTAGTTAAAAGAATTTACCATTTAAAAGGAACCAGTCATTCAGGCATATAAATTGAACTGTGCAAATCATTGTATATATCCTTCTTTAGACATTTAAAAAAGACTGTTTTGAAGGTCTCCACACTATTAGCATTTTGCATAGATTCACGTTTTGTATGTATAGATAGAAATCTCGCTTAGCTTTTTGGATGTCATGATTGACAACCCTATACACGATCAAATTTTGTTCCATATTAGTTGCAGTACTTACACTCGACCAGATGTTCGCCGCGTCCAGTGTGCACAGTCTGCCGATATGCTGCCATATGGACTGCTGGAGTGGCGGCGGTTGTCGCTGGCGTCGCTGACATCGGCACAGCAGAGGCTGTAAACAAACCATAATTAGAAACTGGACATGAAAACTATAAAACAGTATGAACATTATAAACTGGAGTGGCGGTTGTCGCTGACATCGGCACAGCAGAGGCTGTCAGCAAACCACAATCTGAAACTGGACATCAAATACAGGAAACTATCGAATAGCAGTGTTTTCATATTAGTAATTAGTTGCAGTACTTACACTCGACCAGATGTTCGCCGCGTCCAGTGTGCACAGTCTGCCGATATGCTGCCCTATGGACTGCTGGAGTGGCGGCGGTTGTCGCTGGCGTCGCTGACATCGGCACAGCAGAGGCTGTAAACAAACCATAATTAGAAACTCGACATGAAAACTATAAAACAGTATGCAAACTATAAACTGGAGTGGCGGTTGTCGCTGACATCGGCACAGCAGAGGCTGTCAGCAAACCACAATCTGAAACTGGACATCAAATACAGGAAACTATCGAATAGCAGTTTTCTCATATTAGTAATTAGTTGCAGTACTTACACTCGACCAGATGTTCGCCGCGTCCAGTGTGCACAGTCTGCCGATATGCTGCCCTCTGGACTGCTGGAGTGGCGGCGGTTGTCGCTGGCGTCGCCGACATCGGCACAGCAGAGGCTGTAAACAAACCATAATTAGAAACTGGACATGAAAACTATAAAACGGTATGAAAACTATAAACTGGAGTGGCGGTTGTCGCTGACATCGGCACAGCAGAGGCTGTCAGCAAACCATAATCTGAAACTGGACATCAAATACAGGAAAACTATCAAACGGTACTTTTTCCAGTGCACAGTCTGCCAAGTGATAGTGATACAGTGAAATATTGTACTCACATGTACTTGATAAGCTGGATCCTTCTGCCCAGCAACGCCGGAAATTTTTCAGGAAGGCTAGCCTCTCCTCGAACATTTCCATGCCCACTTCCGAAGCCAAACTGGCGAGGTCCTTTGCCACGCCCAGCACTGCAACATACTTGTGGTGCGAAATCAGGGCAGGTGCTGCTGAAGATGACGGCACAACAGTGAGCTCGGCACTACCAGTGCCAGCGATGGACTTTTGATGGCAGGATGTCGTGTAGTGGCTGGCAGTCCATCTGTCTGCCACCAACACCTTGTCGAACGAATTAAAGGGAATTTATTTTATATCGCGTATTTTATTGACTTTATGTTACAATAGTCATACAATATTATTGAAATTTGAATAGTGATATATCCACACGCCTGAAGTCAACCAAAAAGTGGCGCCACCTACCGGAGTTTCCGGTGGAACTAATGAATACACGCAAAAACGGATGAATTTCTTGTACATTTTGATCGATAAAAGACAGTAAAAAATGTAATTGTTTCATCACGTCACAAGTATATGTGTATGTAGAATAGGTGTTTTAGATATATGGTGTGAAGTTTGGTGGCTGTAGGTGACCGTCATCATGTTTTTTCGAGGTGTGGGCCTAAGGCTCCTAGGCTAAGGCTTAGGAGGGCTTAGGCTAAGCCTAAGGTTAAGGCTAAACTGCAACGTACCGCCATGGCTACGTGGCCAAGGCCCAAGCCCAAGGAAGACATATATATACGGGATATAATAAGATAGGACTTTGAATAAGATATAATTATTTAAATAAGCAGACTTACTGTGCTGCGGCTCTTGTGCCTTTGCTTTCGGATTTGTGTACTTTCCCGAAAACCCCATTGTACTTGACAGAGTAGTACTTCAAATGTGGATTGGCCGTTGCGGCAATGTTCAGCATACGGTGCTTGGCACCGTCAATGGTCCTCGAATCACGCATATAGAGTTGTACAAAACTGTCATCTTGCACTCGTTTGAGTTTATTAGATAATTGGGAAAAGGAACAAAATTTGTCACCGACGTTAACACCCACGAACGCTTTCCTGACTGCCATTTTGTGAAGACGCTGCGTCGAACCTGCGCATGCGCGGCTATGTTATGCTGGAGTAGGCTTACTGCGCATGCGCACCGGAACTCACGGAAGAATAGCCACCTGAATCTGGGTTACGGCAGCCGGAAGAATAACCACTTCGTATATGATTTTATTATCTGCACCCTGGACACACAACGGACATGTTTTCGTGATATCAAGATTTATTTGGTGTTGTTTTAGTCTGGCAGCTTTTACCTGTTTACCGACAACATCGTAGTTATAAATTGTTCCGGTGAGTACAGTGATCCAAGTAACAAGATTTAACAAGATTTAACAAGATTTAACAAGATTGCCATCCAGAAAATTACTCTGGATGGCAGTTGGACAAGGAAGCCTTTTGGCTTATCGAGAGTCCAATACTTTTTATCTACATGTATCCCGCCTTTTTAAGGTGTGTGTCGATTTTATTTTTAAACATATTCACGCTACTAGCACCAACACAATCAGGAGATAATCTGTTCCATTCATTTACAGTCCTTTGTGAGAATGATAACTTTCTTATATCTAATCTACACTGCTCCTTTACTAATGTAGCTTCATGTCCTCTGGTCCTTCTATCTTTCTTAACTGAGAAAAAAATGTTTCTATCAATATTTTCATAACCATTCAATATTTTAAACACTTCTATGTGATCTCCTCTCAATCTCCTGGTCTCTAGTGTTGTTAAACCACATTCTTTTAGGCGTATTTCGTAACTAAGATCCCTCAGATTTGGTATCATTTTAGTCGCTCTCCTCTGTACTCTTTCTAGCATATCTATGTCCTTCTTGCGATATGGCCTCCATGCTTGTATACAATATTCTAAATGAGGCCTCACTATTGTTTTGTACAGCGGTACTATGAATTCTTTTTTCTTATACGCTATATTTCGCCTAATTAATCCAAGGATTTGATTTCCCTTTGACGCTGCAATTCCGCACTGCTCTGAAACCTTCATATCAGCACTAATGGTTAACCCTAAGTCCTTTTCTTTTACAGTAGTACTTAGAACAGTACCCCCCATTTTATATTTTACCTCTTCATTCCCATGACCTGTGTGGAGGCATTTACATTTCCCAAAATTGAACAGCATTTGCCACTTTTCAGACCATTTGATCAACCTGTCAAGATCATCTTGTAAATGCTGTCTGTTTCCATCACTTTTAATCCTTCTAAACACTTTTGTATCATCCGCAAATTTTAACACCTTGCTTGTTATATCATCGTCCAAATCGTTGATATATATTAAGAATAATATAGGTCTTAGTACTGATCCCTGTGGTACCCCACTCAATACCGATTTCCAATTTGAAGCCTCCCCATCAACTACTACACGTTGTCTTCTGTCATTCAGCCATTTTTCTATCCAGTTTATTATACCATTTCCTATGCCATGGGCCTTTAGCTTAAGGAGTAATCTTTGATGTGGTACTTTGTCGAAAGCTTTTTGAAAATCTAAATAGATGATATCTACTGGTGATCCCTCATCTACCCACAAGTGATGTCTTCCAAAAAACATAACATATTTGTTAAGCATGACCTCGCTTTTAAAAACCCATGTTGAGATGGGTTTATCAAGTTATGTTTAACAAGAAAATCCACCATGTGATCTTTAATTAGTCTTTCTAATAATTTGCAAATCACTGATGTTAAACTCACTGGTCTATAGTTCTCTGACTTGTTTCTCGAACCTTTTTTAAATAACGGTATAATGTTTGCCTCTTTCCATTCTAAAGGAACCACTCCCTCTTCTAATGACAAATTGAAAACTGTTGCAAGCGGTGCGCTAATTTGTTCTACAATTTCCAATAGTAGCTTGGGCGGAATCCCGTCCACTCCAGGTGATTTATTATCCTTCATAGCCCTTATTTTCTTAGCTACCATTTCCGAGGTTACAACTAACTGTCCTAAATAGTCTGAATCTGCCCCCTTGAACTTAGCCTCTGGTACTGGCAGTGAACTAATATCTTCCCTGGTAAACACTGAACTAAAATACTCATTCAGGTCTTCTGCCATTAAGAATCCCTCTGATATTGTATTTCCAGCACTATCTTCTAGAGGACCGACCTTATCCTGAACTTTCTGTTTGCTTCGAATATACGCATAAAAACTCTTACTGTCATGTTTTATATTACTAGCTAATTTTTTTTCATAGCTTCTCTTTGAATTTCTAATTTCAGCTGTAGCTTGATTAAGTGCTTCTTTATAAATGTTGTAGTCTTCATCATTTCCAGTACATCTATATGACTTCCACATCATTTGTTTATACTTAATTTTTCTAATGGCTTCTTTCGATAAGTGTTTCTTTTTATACCGTTTCCCTTGTTTTTTGAAAGGTACAAATTTATCGACTATGCACTTAATTTCACTATTTAAGATATTCCAGCATTCGGTTGCTGTCTTATTCTTCAGTGTGTTATTCCAGTCTATCTTTGCTAAATATTTCCTCATGTCCTTATACCTTCCTTTGTGGAAATTTCTCCTATACTGCTTTTTACTATTCCTTTCTGATTTTACTTTGATGGTAAAATGTATCTGGTTGTGATCACTACTCCCCAGTGGCTCACATATCTTGACATTGTCAACTAATTCTTTCTGTGAGGACAAAACTAAGTCTAACACATTCTCTCCCCTGGTTGGTTCTAGCACATGTTGAGAAAGGAAACTATCTTCTACTAAAACTAAAAACTTGTGGTCCTCACTCCCCATACTCTGTAGAGATTTCCATTGTATATGCCCATGGTTAAAGTCCCCCATAATAATACAGTTCCGTTTGCTTACTTCCCTTATAGCGTTTTGTATTTTTTCATTCTCTTCTATGCTTATGTTTGGACTTCGATAAACTAACCCAACTGTTAACGTTGAGTTTCCTGTAACTATGTTACACCAAACAGCTTCTTCGCAATCTGCTTCTCTTTCTAATTTTATTTCATAAGCCTGGATAGATTCTTTAATATATAAAATAACTCCACCTCCCTTTCTTCCTATTCTATCTTTCCTAAACATTACATATCCTGTTAGTCCCAATTCGGCATCTGATATATCAGTGGTGGCCCACGATTCGGTTATACCTATTACTACTGTTCACTTCTTTTGTTTACTATGCTCCTTGCATTTAAACAAATGCATTTATATCCTGATTCAGAACAGTTTTCCAGGCTGTTCTTTGCCGATTTATTTCTGCTGTCTTTATCTATGCCTCCAGTTTCAGGCTTCTCTGTGAATCCCCCCTGCGAATCTAGTTTAAATAGATGCACCCTGTCCCACTGTCAACAGATTGCAGCAAGTTCTCTGAGAAAACTGCTGCCCCCTTTCCACTTAGATGTAGGCCATCTCTCATGTACATGTACACACACACACGCTGACATTATTATATTTGATTATATCCCTTCTTCTTAGTCTTGTCGTTGACAAATTCAGGCTAATTTTCTGACGAAGCTTGACAGTTGTATTCGAATTTGTGTTCCATAAATATGTTGGGCGCACTTACTGGATCTTTGCAATCTCCAGATGCGCTGGAATTTGCTGCGCAAACCTCGGATCTAACATAACAGAAACCTAAATGGGAAGCGGCATCAGCTGGCAACAGGACAACGGTGTTGACGTTGTTGTGGCAAACATGTTCCGCAAGCGTGTAAGTTTAAGACAGAGCGTTGCTTCCGATGTGGCAAAACGGGTCATACCTAAAAAATTAAAGGGTGTAAAGGCAAGTTCCGTGACTGGGGAAGCAGCCGAGGCATAGGATGACCACTTTGCAGTATACAGCACTTGCACTGTGGGTGCACTGAGGAGCAGTGGCATCATAGTGCCCGTGTACATTGACGGCTCCAAGTATGACATGCAGCTAGACACAGCAGCAGATGTGTCATTTGAGTCACCTGCCACTTCAACCGGCTCGTATTGTCTTAAAGACATACGACAATCAGAAAGTTGAACTGGCTGGTAAGATCATGGTGACAGTCAGTACAAAATGAACATGAACAGGGGCATCATTTGCCATTGATTATCACAAGAGTACACACACACACACACACACACACACACACACACACACACACACACCGCACACACCGCACACACCGCACACACCGCACACACCGCACACACCGCACACACCGCACACACCGCACACACCGCACACACCGCACACACCGCACACACCGCACACACCGCACACACCGCACACACATTTCGAAATCGCATCAGGCGATTCGAACCCGAAGTATCTTGATTAAGAGTCCGATGTTGTAATTATCGCATCAACATACACCAACGGCGATGTCTATCCACTGTTGGCTAGTCGTACGATAACACTGATTTCAAAGTAAACACAAACTATGTTTGTTTTATACATAGTAAAGCATTTAGTCATCCAGAATGCGGTTGGTGGTATAGGACATAACTTTAACTTACGTTGCAATCTGCGTGGCTGCTTAGCGCGTATTTAAAAAATGAAAATTTAGTTTGAGAAGGCGGATGGGGCTTAGGCGGATCCAGAGGGTCTGGGTGCACGTGCGCCCCTATACCTTTGTAATGTTGCGTGCCCGTAGACCTTTTTGAATGGGCCCCCGTGACCGTGCCCCCTAAACCGTTAGGAATATGCCCCCGTTCAGATTACATTTACGTGAAGGCGATGCGACGGCGAACATTTTTCGACGGCACTCCACCCCCGTTACGGCGGCGCGGCAGCAACAAAAGTCGGCTACCGTGGTGACGGGACCTGTGCAATTTATCATTCAACTGTTATAACTTTCTCTGTAACATTAAATCAGGTCTATGAAACTGGAAGATATAATCTGTTTTGATAATACAGGATGCTAAGGTCCATTGTTCTGACCTTGGCTGTCACGTTTCAGGCTAAGCAATAGCAATTTATCGAATTAATGACCGGCCTTACTATCTTCGTCCGGCTGCCATGATTGTGGTAAATTTTGAAAGTAAACATTATGCCCCGCCCCCTAGCGACCAACCCCATTTGATGATAACAAAACACTAGTCCTCCGAGTGTTCTGTATCGTAGTCCTAATACACGTCTAGTATCCGCAGACTGAGCCTGGCTTTCTGCCGTCACTAACGACGTCTATGTCTTAGTATGTGCCCGACGAGACGCTTGTTTGCAATGCTTCCCACGAGAGCTACACCCGCCTGACCAAGTATATGACCCTTCTTTTTCAAACCCTCTCTTTCTTCCTGCAACAATAAAATAAGATCGGTGACATTCATCTCGAGTCTACAGCATAATAACAGTAGTTCTAAAAAGGCGTCGGATTAAACGAAATCGTCTAAGTTTCGAAAGGGCATCAGAGGATTCGAACCCGGAGTATCTTGATTAAAAGTCCGATGTTGTAATTGCTGCGTCAACTTACACCAACCGCACTTTCTATCCACTGTCGGCTAGTCGTACGATAACACTGATTTCAAAGAAAACAAAAACTATGTTTGTTTTATACATAGTAGAGCATTTAGTAACGCAGAATGCGGTTGGTGGTGTAGGACGTAACTTTAACTTACGTTGGCGGGGTCGAGGGTATTGCGCGTACTTAAATAATGAAAATTTAGTTTGAGAAGGCGGAGGGGTCATAGGCGGATCAAGGGGGCCTGGGGGCAAGTGCGCCCCTGGACTTTTGTAATTTTGCGTGCCCGTAGATCTTTTTGAATGGGCCTCCGTGACCGTGCCCCCTAAACCGTTGGAAATATGCTCCCGTTCAGATAACATTTAGGTAAAGTTTCGAGGACGCGACGGCGAACATTTTTCGACGGCACCCTACCCCCTTTACAGCGGCGCGGCAGCAAAACAATTCTACTACACCATTTGGTTCGGCCGTCAGTTGAGGTTTTTGTACCCCCTAGACACGCTTTCTGGATCCGCCTCTGGGGGTATAGGATTTGGCAAATGGAAGGGGAATGCACCCATCACCCTCTTCAGGCTGATCAAAAACGTCCTACTGACCCTACAGGTCCTGGTCTTCACAAAATCCTCCATGACCCATAAAAACCTTCAATCGCACCCCCTTTTAAGGCCAAAATGAGGGGCGTACACCAAACACCCTGGATTCACAAAATATATCCAACTACCCCTCTCCGATAGACGCTGAATTGTTCATGCACTGGCTAAACTCGACACGCAACGTGCATTTGCGAGTCACCACGATATGCTGTGATGACCGCATTAGTATTCAACAGCGTTTCTGTGTTTGCTTACATTAGCCTACTTTAATATATTGTCTTAAGGCAGTTTAGTAGTACTAGCAAGGGCAAAGGGTGGGGAAAACTGGGGTCAATTAAAATCAATTGCGAACGCATTATATTTGTTTGGCGGAATAAAATTTTGTTTTTGGGGGCCAGTAGAGGGCCCGCTGGTTCTCAGAGGCACATGAGTTGGTGGTCTTGTGTGCAAATCATCGTTGGATTATTCAAAATAGCAAATCCTGGGTACTTTAAGCAGTTTTATTGGGTTTTCATTGACTCAATCAGATATCATTTGTTTGGACACGTAAAGACCCAACTGTATTCTCATTGGCTATTGACATTACCCTGTGTGCAAATTCTAATTAGACCTATCAGAAACAGCCAATCGTGACAAATCATTTTTGGATCATTGGCCAAATCTGGTTTGGTTAGTTAAAACCATCGAAGAATCAATAGACCTTTTCCGCGGCGCATGCGCAGTGCGCGTGCGAGAACGGTTGTGGGTCCACTCAGCGGCCATTTCCAAGGTCTGCATTGAATCAGATGTGCCTCCAGACAGTGGTCGTGCTGCAATCGTTTTTATGTTATGAAACCGGATTCCATCAAGCAAAACAACTGGATCAGGATTTAGATGAACGGTCACAGATGGTATGTATATATATATGCATTTCACTCCACTTCTTCTTCTTCAGTTTAGCATATCTCTGCGAGATGTAGCTGCCCAGATGATCCCACTATACGCTGCTCTGTCTGCGGTTTGTCTCCCTGCTCTCACAATGTCGTCTTCCAACTATTCGCTGAGGTCCCATCTTCTCCTTGGTCTTCCCCTTCCTCTCTTTCCGTCCACTTTGCCTTCTAGGACTCCACTAATACGTACAAAAATAACCATTTTAGTTCACAACGCATAGATGTCTATAAAATATCCAGATGCGCTTTCATCGGCGTCGGCCGCCGTGGTGACGGGACCTGTGCAATTTATCATTCAACTGTTATCGCTTTCTCTGTAAGATTAAATCAGGTCTATGAAACTGGAAGATATAATATCTGTTTTGATAATACAAAGTTTTTTTTATTGAACAGTTTGGGCGCTGCGCTATGGTTGTAGAAGACGGGAATCTTACCTCACAAAGTGTTGTCGCTCGCCACGCCGTGTGCATCTTCATGTGGTTATTGTATTGTTCCCTCACGGCTAAGGGTCTGTTAGTCTGTAAATAAATTAGACGAACACGCGTTTCAAGATTCATCATGACTACTGAGTTTATTCATCCGTACTTCGGATATAGCGTCAGTACATCGTTTTACATACGCATGAGCGTCAACGTTTTCCAAATTGTTCTTCGTATAATTGAAATTTAATGTGTTCGGGAATTTAAAGGTACTAAAAAGCACAATATAGCCGACGTGGTTTATAATTGCCGACATTTGGATAATCCTAAAATGTGGGGAACATTTTCGTAGTTCCACGCGGAGAGCGTCAAACGTCCTCCCTTTTGTGTAATCAGTGCCATCCTCTTCGAAGTTCCAATATAGTCCCTTTTTAAGCAAAAACTACCTTGACACTCGGCCAGTTTTTGGGAGCACTTTCAAGCTAAGAATCATCCAAACGCTTGGTAGCGCGCCAGTTGAAATTATGGTACTATTCATGCGTAGTTGTACTTGTTATACTGTGGGGACGGAGGTTGGCATATATTTGCATAATTACATGCTTCCAGAAAACTCAATTCATAACAAGATTTCAGGGCGGTGAACTTCCGTCGTAGAAATCCACTATCACCCCTATTTCAATCACCTTTGTCCGCTATGTTTGCACGGCTGTCCATCGTCCTCCCTTTTGAAACAAACACTCTCGTATTCACACCCGAGTGCCGTAAACTGGCCTTAGTTGATGACATCCACCTGTTTGCCTTGATGTAACTATGAATCTGCAGTTTCTATTGAAACCTACACCTTTCCTCTAATACGTAATAATTCTCTATTTAGCCACGGCAGTTATGTACATACCTCCCAACGATCAAGTCTGGAACACGTTTTCAGACTGAAATAAACTAATAAAAAGAACCCGCCGGATAACACCAAGAACTAAATTATGGAAATTAACATCACATCTTTTAATTGTAATGGATTTAAAGGTTTTACGCTCTTCTTAAATGATGTGTTAATGGAATGTGATATACTGTGCTTACAAGAGCTTATGCTCACTAAACAAGATTGCCATATACTAAACACCTGTCCCGATGGTTATGGGGTTATGGTGTTTCGCCTGTAGATGCATCTTATGGTATTTTAACTGGTAGGCCGTATGGTCGTGTAGGTTTTTTTTTATGGAAACCTTCCCTTGATCAATACATCACCATTCTTGACCAATGCTATGATTGGCTATGCGGCATAAGAATTGTTTGGGGTAACAAGGGGTTTTATCTACTAAACGTATATTTACCTTATGAATGCGAGGAAAACAGGGACAAGTCCACTGATTATATGTCCAAAATTGCTGTATATGTTAATAATATTAATACCTCGTGCAGCACTATTGTTCGTGATTTTAACGCGGATATTTCCAAGAAATCAGTTTTTGGGAATATCTTACTTGATTTCTGCAAACAATTTACTCTGGCTATATGTGATCAAGATACTCTCCCAATAGACACATATACTTACGTTAGTTCTGCCTGGGGAACTACATCATGGCTAGACCATATCATATGTACCGCTGATGCGAAGGATTGCCTATCTAACATGTCCATACTCTATGATCACCACCCGATATCGTTCAGCATAGACAGTGATATTGTACCAGAATGCGTTAGTGGTAGTGGCAATACTAATGAGATTAAGCAAGGCATACAGTGGGACAGATTAAACCCACACGATATTGACGCATATAGAGAATGCACGAACGTTGAATTGAGCAAACTGAAGGTTCCACCGGGTGTTAGATGCAATGATCCCAATTGCCATAACTGTAATCATCATGATGATCTCGATGACTTTTACACTTCTATCGTGATTACATTGAAGAGGTGTGGTCACACACTCCGGTCAAATCGTAAAGGTGCTTATAAGTATAATGTTGTACCAGGTTGGAACGAGCGAGTGAAAGAGCTTCATTGTGCAGCCCGTGATGCTTACTGTATATGGAAAGAGACTGGTAAACCTAGACAAGGTGACATTTTTAATGTTATGAAATTATCCAGAATGAAATTCAAGTAGGCGATCAGAAAAGGTAAAAGGGAGAAAGAAGCTATCATAGCTGATTATATTTCAGAACAGTTGTGTCAGAAAAACCACCGCAAATTCTGGAAAGAAATTAAGCACTGTAGAACAGTAAAGTAACACTTCCGAGAAACATTGATAATATACACGGTGACGTAAACATCGGGTCAATGTGGAAGTATCATTATGAACATTTATTTAATGATGTGGAGGACAGTCGATGTGATAAAGTTTGTTATGATTGTTCCACTGGCAATAAAGGAATGACTGTTGGTGCAGTTGAACTGATGGATATTATTAATGGACTCTCAAAAAATAAGTCACCAGGTCTGGACGGTATCAATGCAGAACATATTAAGTTCGCTGATTATCAACTCGCTGTGCTTTTGTCTATCCTTGTGTCTTCGATTCTGGTGCATGGTTATTTACCAAAAGAAATTTCACAGTCTGTTATTGTACCAATTATTAAAGACAAGAATAGACAAGTAAACGACAAAGGGAATTATAGGCTAATATGTCCATCGAACATATTTTCGAACATAATAGACACTGTTCTTTTTAACAGAATGGAAATGTACTTGGAAACCACTCCTAACCAATTTGGCTTTAAGCCTAAACATAGAACGGAGTTATGCGTGTTTGCATTTAAGGAATTATTAAGGTTCTACACTGAACATGGTTCAGCTATGCATGTCGCGTTTTTAAATGCATCAAAGGCGTTTGATCGTGTCAACCGATATCAACTTTTAACGAAACTAGAACAACGAAATGTATCGAACTATATCTTAAGAGTACTCAGCAATGAATTCAATAATCAATGTGTATGCATACGATGGGGAAATACCTGCTCGGACTTCTTCTCGGTAGGCAATGGTGTTAAGCAAGGTGGGAAGTTATCCCCTTTGCTTTTTAACATTTATATGGATAATCTGAGTATTCAACTGCACAACAAACAAATCGGTTGTAGTCTTGGTAACATGGTTGTTAATCACTTTCTATACGCCGATGATCTACTTCTGTTTGCACCTTCTGCTAAAGGACTACAAACACAACTAGACATGTGTTATTTATATGGATGTGAGCATGATGTGCAATACAATGCGGGTAAATCCCTGGTCATGTACTTTGAATCTAGAATGTCAAATATGTCTAAAGAAATGACATTAGGAGGAAAGAAGTTAAACTTTGCCACCTCTTGTAAATATCTTGGACATGTCATTTCTAATAACTTGTCTGATGAGTCTGTTATTAGAAAGCCAAAGTGAGACTTTTGTATGCCAAGAGTAATATGTTAGTCAAAAGTTCCACTTTTGTTCAACTGCTGTAAAACAATTAGCTATTTACAGCGTATTTTGGTAATATCTATGTGTGCGTTATGGGTGAATTTAGAAAAGTTAATTTTCAGCAATTCGTTGTTGCATATAACAACTCTTTCAGGATATTGAACAATTTGCCCATGAGATGTAGCGCTAGCCACATGTTTGCTACAGCTAATGGCAACTCGGGTAGATGTGTAATCAGAAAGACTATTTTTAGCTTAATGAATAGGATTGACATGTGTTTGAATCCCATTATTTATAGCATTAAAACTAGCGACGTGTATTGTACTTCCAAACTGCGGCACCAGTGGGTCCGGAATTTATATAATTTTTAAACATATTGTTCTTATCGATGTATTTTTATATTTATTTACATACTTGTATTGATGTATTTGTATATATGGACATGACGATTGTCTGAAATAAATACAGTATTATTACTATCGTTATATGGCTAGCCAAATGCGTATATTTCAGGCTTAACACGAGCTCTCACTCTCATCATTAATAAAATATACATTTCATATCAATAGCACTACCAATCTGCTAAATTAACAAATACCTTCAACCGATCAGTAGGCACCCTTGTTACAACATTGTGCCGATACTCTAGTGTTTCTAGATAAGACCGTCTAGTCGATCTCATTTAACGCGCAAGCTATAATATTATAAATAATACATGGATACATGTTTCTAGAACACGTTCCCGTGGAGTGATAATAAAAAGCGGCCAATAGTGGCATTCGTAAAGGATGCCATTACAAAGCAACACTAAATAAAAAGAAGATGCATTAATTAATATACCGTTATTCGACACTTCATGTTATTCTAGAAAACATTGTTGCCACACATAAGAATACTAGTTATACGTAAAATACTTCAATACTTATTATAACTCTATCAGTTACGGTAACGTCGTGCTTATCTAAAACGGCATCTTCCAAGTGAGCAACCGGCCACGCCACTGTCGGCTTGGCTGTCACCTTTCAGGTTAAGCAATAGCAATTTATCGAATTAATGACCGGCCCTACTATCTTCGTCCGGCTGTCATGCTTGTGGTAAATTTTGAAAGTAAACATTATGCCCCGCCCCCTAGCGACAAACCCCATTTGATGATAACGAGTATTCTGTATCATAATCCTAATACACGTCTAGTATCCGCAGACTGAGCCGGGTTTTCTGCCGTCACTAACGGCGTCTATGCCGTAGTAAGTGCCCGGCGAGACGTCGGGCGTAGCGGGCTTGTTTGCAATGCTTCCCACGACAGCTACACCTGCCTGACCAAGTATATGACCCTTCTTTTTCAAACCCTCTCTTTCTTCCTGCAAAAATAAAATAAGATCGGTGACATTCATCTCGAGTATACTGCATAATAACAGTAGTTCTAAAAAGGCGTCGGATCTTGGTGAATATTGGAGGCTAGGGCCACCAAACCCCTTCAGCTTCAAACGCCCAGTAATGTCCAACTGCATCCCCTTTCGAAATGTCGTGGAGCTAAACATATGTCCGGCCTCCATCAAGCACACTGGGGGCTCGTCAACTCGCCACTTAACCCCCCCTTCCCCGTTTCCGACGCCTATGTTTCTATAGCCCAAATCTTCATTAACCCGAGAGTAGCTAGTTCGTGATTAAAATTACGAACTAACTACTCCCGAGCACAGAGGTACAATTAACCAGAATCACGCAATATTTCGAACTGGGACGTATAATCATCATGACAGCGAGGGTCCGTTTTTACGATGGAAATCTTATTTTTTTATTTTTTTTTAAATGTTTGCATATGTCAACTATTTTCACGAGATTTAGACCTTAAGATGATGGAGAGTTTCGTTCCGGATTTCAGTACAGATAGTGCGCGCTTGAAGCCTAGTGTTTGCTCACATCCTGGACTGAGTTTTGCTAGTCCCAAGAGATGTCTGTATGGACGTCACTAACCTCAGTAATGCTTGATTCCAAACGTAGTACATTGGGCACGAGTTGATGATGAATTCGGGCGGAATCAGTCGCCTCGACGATACTTCTTCCAAACATCAAGTGTTGAATGGATACCTACAACGACATTCCATCACATTTCGTGTTGATTCTCCTAAGATATATAAGTAATTTCGTTTATACAAGGTATCCCAGGTCTAGGATCAATTTAAGCGCCCTCCATACTCTTTATAGCCCATCTATATATCCGTATTAAGATATGGCCTCCCCGTTTGTAAGTACATTATTCTAAATTAGGCCTATTTCTTTATACTGCAGTACGATTATGTATTTTTCCTTATATGTTATATTTGTCCTAGTTAAACTATACTTTTATTTCCATTTAAAGCTGCAATCTGAAACTTCCTTTTTATGATTGTACCTAGAACAGTACCCCCCCCCCCCCCCCCATTATTTATTGTGCATCTTCGTTCCTATTTTGTTGGTGGAGGCATTTACATTTCCCAGAATTGAAAATGTCAAATTTTTCACAAAAAAAGGCCACCATCTTGGATTTTCAATAGGCTCGTTGACTGTATTTGAAGAATCGTCTTATCTGCTCTGCCAAGCCGTGTCTTCTCACCCAGGCCGTATGTGTAGTGATACGCGTTCCGCCGGCTGCTCCCGTCGCTAAGCGGACATGGCCGGCCGAGTCGAGGACCAGAGTAGGGCAGGTGGACGACATCGGCATCTTGCCGGGAACGATGAAGTTGCTGGGTGACGCCGGCACGCCAAACACGTTCACTGTGCCAGGGGTGGAGAAGTCATCCATCTCGTTGTTGAAGATGATGCCTGTTTTACTTCCTAACACCTTTGATCCAAAGCTGCAAAGCAACAACAAAATGTGTTTATCTGGAGCTGAGATAAAAAACGTGTTTTTTTGTATCATAGATATGTAGAATACCTTGGATTAACCGCTCCCCTGCTTCGACGATACATGTCTCATTGCGCGTGTCTTTTCGCCGTGGTGCGTCGAATACTTCCGGTTAGACGTGGATACACGTAAACAAAAGCAAGCCCGCCATCATCGCCCGCATAGTAATTAATTTGTGAGCCTTGTCAAATGAAGAATAATGATGAACTATTTAACAGTTATATTGCAATGTGAAGAACAAGGAACAAGACGGGCACACGATGAGTGGAAACTGCGGATATTGGCTAATGACCCGGGCTATCACGACGCGGCCGAGACCGATTTCGAAGAGTGAGAAGTTGAAGTCGGTGACAGTGAAATACGAACAACTCACACTCTTTTTAAAGACTACGCTGTGGACGAATGCTTCAGAATGATATTTTAATATGTTGTGCTTCAATCAGTTTGAACGATAAGTGATAATTAATCCAACCCAGCACAAAAGAATGTATAATGAAACGTCTGTCAGTTGCATACTCGGGCTGATAAGCCTAACCCAAGCCTAGGTAAGCGCTTACTCATTGCCTAGTACCTAGGCTAGGGTAGGCAGTATGGCAATACTAGTTTCCCATTTTCTACCTGCTAATAATCCTTGGAACGTTTTGAGATCTCATTTAAACTCCTATACATGTAAAACGTATTTTAAAACACCATGGCTATATATATATATGTATGTGTGTATATATATATATATACATATATATGTATATATATGTATAGTATATACAGGTTGTCTAATGCACGTGTTAACTAGTGTAGAACTGTGCGTGTATGTGCAAACAATGACACGACCAATATACCTATGTAATAATACAATAAACCACCACTGACATTATAATAATCACATTTTAATATAGTGATTTTGTTTGATGTTTTATATAGTAGAATTGACGTATCAATTAGTTGGTTTAAATGTAATAAATTTATTTATTTTACTTATTAATTAACGTGTTTAATTGTGTTTAGTCAGATTAAATTTTTAACTTAATTAATTGTATAACATTTATTTGTTGTGTTATCTTGTTATTGCCTACGAGCAGCTATTTTAATCCAGGTCTATTATGGTATATTTACAACATTTCAAATGCATACTACAAATAAACAAATAATCCACAAAAAACACTATGAGTTTATGCAGCTACAGTTCTTTTAATAAATCATAAAAGTAAATGTAATATTATTGTTTGTTAGTTCTTTGACAACTGTTTTCATTCCAAATGTGGGTTCATGCGGTGAATTCATGGAACATGTTCACAGGTAATGGTGCGAAAGTCTCACAGTGACAAAAAAAATAACGCATAGTTATGCTGGCAAACATGTTTATGAATTTAAAAGTATGCATATATAACACATCCACTGAGACATGCATGAGGTGAAGCTGAAACACAAATATACATTGCAAATTTTTTTATTTTGGTCGATTCTATTCATACACATTGACACTTGTACGTTGACTAGTTAAGTGTGTGAAATGAGCCTTTTAGGTAATTCCACATCGTCGTCCACTTCTCAGAGGTTTGCACAGACTTACTAAGTATTGATGGTGCTGGTGATGGAGACGGCGCCTCCGTCCTGGGCCAACACGTTCAGGTGTGTTGTCCCCGGCACGTCACGGCCTTCATACGAACCACCGTAGTAAGACAGGTCCTGCGTCATCGTGTCGTTGATCAGTTCCCGGATGTTGGCTGCGTAATTGTCGCCTGTCAGGTTGGCGACAAGCTGTAAGTGTAACACTTACTTAAAACCTTCATACGCAATGCAAAGACGCACGTGAAAGTGCACACATTAATTAATTAACAAAAACATCAAATGCCTATGTTGTTACGCACACGGTTAATGTGTGTCTAACCCAATGTTACACACATGCACGCACACACACACGCACACACAAACACAAACACACACACACATACACACACTCACATACACACACACGCACACGCACACACATTAGAAAGTCGTTAGTTTCTTATAGTTGGTGTCTATGCAAGGGACAATAAATAAAAGAAAATGAGAAAAAACCACTTGAAATCACAGAACCAATGGTTCCGGTTTACACTAACACATATGGGCTCAGCACAATGTTAGTTTTCCCATTGGCGACCAAGCTAACGTTTTGTGTGATTATTAGAAAACGTTACCTACAAAGTTTCTTAAACTTCTCACCTGCTGTTATTTTCATCTCATTGATATGCTGGTCGAGTTTAGTTAACATCTAATATTTCTAGCTGTCGTAAAATGCCTGTGTGTGTGACACCCGTCAATATTTACGAATGGATGCAGGCAGTAATCCGGCTAAAGGGTCAACTAGCCAAATTGCTGCCAAATACCTTTCCGCTCAGTAAAATCAGCTACCAATGCACCATTTTACTATCAACAGCTTCTAAAATCACACCGGGAAATCTGACTACTCAAATGCACTTATGGCAGAGCAGGTGAATTAAAAAAAAAATCATTTCTCAAAAATAAATTGCACTTTTTCGAAGTCCAACAGTGTCCTGACCCCATATTCGGGTGCTGCACGAACCCGTTTGAGCGTCACATCTTCTACTTACTGCGCTACATCGCCCCAGAATACGTATATTCTTACTTGTGATATGTTGAGGAAGTCTTCATCGCCTAACTGCGAGCGCCGGGCGTAGGCAAACTTGAACGTCTCCGCAATGCGATGATACGTCAACACCCGGCCATTCAACGTTGACAATGTCTCGTTCGTCCATTTGTAGCCTTCACAAGCAAATATATATATCGTCCATGAACTGTAATATCTGTAGCTATAAACTTAGTACTAATTGTGCTATAAATGACCACAGACTATTATATTGCTATTGTCTGTAGGCACTTTTTCTTGAACAGACTTTTGTATGTGT
The DNA here is from genome assembly GCA_963995525.1 of Escarpia spicata. Lineage (NCBI taxonomy): Eukaryota > Metazoa > Annelida > Polychaeta > Sabellida > Siboglinidae > Escarpia > Escarpia spicata. Next base: position 37,733,205 of record OZ023213.1, read on the forward strand.
CTAGATTATGTTATTAACATATTCTTTTTGAAAGAGTGTAAATTATTAAATTGTTTACCCTTTCGAAACAGAAACAATAAGAAATATGTATTAATGGATTTAAATTGTACTCTACAAGTTTGCGTTAGTTACCAAAAATCCATTACCAATTGATATTCTGTATTAATAATATGTTATACTGATATTGGAAGAAAGTGCCTAATAAGCGTTGCATTTCTACGTTCTCCCTTTTGTTTGATTTGTTATATGTTCCTGTTTTCATTTTGGAAATATGGAACTAATATGACTAAATATATGAGATGATAATAACAGGACTACAGCTGGGAACCATTTTTACCTTTCAGTACGTTCAATATGAAGAGATAG